>JACAXG010000224.1:480110-513990 GCA_018881555.1 Amblyornis subalaris
TTTTTTTCTCTTTTCTTTTTTTTCCTTTTCTTTTCTTTTTTTTCCTTTTCTTTTCTTTTTTTTTCCTTTTCTTTCCATTATTCTATAGAATTTGTCAGGAAAGGCCTTTTATAGACTGTTTTTTTTCCCCAGATGTTGACAAAAAATCTAACCACTCAAAATCATGTGGAAATGACAGACAGAATATGCTTAAAATCAGAAGGAAAAATTAATGAAAGGTCTTTAAAAAAGCATATGAATTTTTATGAGCGGAGGCAGATTTTTGTACARTTTATGTTTCATATGCAACTCTAACTTTGCAGGATTTGCAGGGATATGAGTGCTGCACCCAGCCACATTATTTTATAGATTTATTTTTAAATTAAACTATTGTTCATTTTCTATAAATGCGAAGTAAACTATAGAAAAAAATTAGGGTGAGCTTGCATGAATTCCTACAAAAATAGAAGGAAATTATGAATCATTAGTGTATATTCTACATAAAGAGATACAATGAGACATTCAGGGGAGATAATTAAAGCTGGACCTAATTTAAATGAAATATATGAGAACCAGGTAGCACTGCCAAAGAAAGGAAAAAGTTTTCAATGTCACTGAAAATATTAGATATGTACAGTTGATATTCATATAGATTTACTAGCAGAGATATAATGTTACTTTGGGATATAATGTAGGGATTTTTTTTTATATGATGTTTCCAAGGTGGATATCAGTAGTGAGCACATCAAAGGTCTCAAAGGGCTTTGTAAATTATCCCTATGAGATAAAAGGTAATTCAATGACCTGTTCAGTCACCCAGGCAAACCACTAACAAATAGCTCATTCCAGATTAGGTTCATTAGACCACAGTTTTGTATTTCTTTATTTTTTTTAATATATTCTGGATTCGCCTCAAGATTTGTCTTTAAATATGTGGCAATCATTTCTGCTTTATTTGGTGGACCACTGGAAAGTCAGAGAAGCTCATATTGAAGAGTTTAAAACAAGTTTGTATTCCAGAGAACTACATATACAAAGAAAACCTTGTGTCATGAAACTTGATGGATAGCAGTAAAATATACTAAACTGTTATAGGTATATTGAAATACAGTTATTTTCAAGCTTTTTCTCTTACTTCTGTCAGATATCCTTTATATACCAAACTGAGTAAACAGACTTTGTAAAACCATTTTGCCTCTACATACTCTTGAAGACTTCTTGACCTAATATGATTTCCAGTTCTATGCTCTACATGTTTAATTTTTTTTTTTAGGATGCTGCAAATAATTTTTCTGTGAACTAAAGTTTTCTTTCATTTTTAAATGAAAATAATGAGATGATAAAATCTTTTGTCTAATGTTCTTAGTGCATCCTGTGCAGCTTTAATTTATTTTTAATATAATTCAGGAGAAAATGCAAGATCTGGCATGTCTTCATGATTCTACTGTGTTGGCTGCCTGTTGAGCAGAAGATAAAATACCCAAGCAAGATGGCAACTCTGAGGAGTTCTGAAGAAGAACCTTTGATATTATAATTCAAACACTGTTATGGATAATTGAATTCTGTGCTGCTCTATTCCTTTCTGTAAGTTAATGCCAATATATATTATTGACTATATCTAAAATGAAATTTATAAATCTACCCATATACTCACTTATTTGGGAGCTTTAATGTTTCTGTCTCTTTTATCAAAACAATTACTGCTTTCTGGCTGAAAAAAAAAGGTAGTATAAATACACAGTTGTTCTATATCAGGGAAATAAATATGGTGGCAAGGAAAGGAATTTAGAATGGGACCAAGCTGTTGACTGCTTATTGGACAGCCTATTTGGCTTTGTTCAGCAATGTTTAAAACTGCTTTACTAGATATTTTATAAAGTTAGGCTTGTCATTTCTCTTCATATGAAAAGTGCAACATTAGAATCCTTACAGGTCATATTGCTATAAGCCTTATTTAGCTGTACAGTGCAGAAGCACACGAAGTTTTTCCTTAATCCAGTGTTTGACCCTATCAGAGGCATGACTATTTGCTGAAAGWAAGTAAGGGCTATTCATCTGCTACCATCTACTGAGCAAGAGAAAGCATGAGGAGGTGGAGTCCCTTGCGCCTTTCCCTGAACTAGGTTAAAACATAAACATATATATCCGTGCCTATACTGCACAGGTCTAGTGAACAGCTTTGGCATTTAGCCAAAATGACAATTAGAAGCTGGAGAAGGCCCTGGTTCTATCACCCTAAAACAGGATCCTTTAAGCACTAATAGCCTTATATATTTTAGGCTGTCAAGCACTGGTACAGCCATGATCAGCTTTGCTTCTAAAATGTTTTGCACTGCTACCTTAATTCTCCAAAGTAAGAATGAAGGATTGTAGCCACCCTTTCTGTGTGGAAGACTACATAGCCTGGCTTTGAAATCATTTGTTCTCCTGCTGTCTCACTTGCACTTTTTGCCATGCACAGACAGCCATACTTTTATATCTGCTTTAGCTGTTTTGCAAAGTTTCTTGGTGATCATCCTTTGCATAATTACATTTTTAGTGTCCTTTATAAGAGTAATAAGTACTGTACAGAGTGGGTTTTTATGACCTACAATATATCTAGAAGAAGAGAGGTACTGATAAGTTTCTACATTTTTCATCTTCTGATAGAAGCCTGACATATCTTCCAGTTCATTCATTCTGAGATGATTAAAAAGTTGCTCTTCAACAAACTAAACCTCATCCAGGGCTCAGCAGGAAATAACTGCAATCTAAGCACATTAAAGAACAGACAGGGCAAGCCAAAGTATACCTCTTTCTTTCCCTCTTAAGATCATGGGGAAAAGAGAAAAGCAGTCTAATATTGTGATAAAACTGCAGCCTGCAGCAGCTGACTGAGGGGTAAGGATATAGAACCTAATCCAAAGCATACAGAAGTCAATGGAAGCACTTTGACTAAATAAGCTTTGCATTAGGCACCTAGTGAGTGAATGATGTTTAAAGCATTCATGTAGATCTTAGGCAGATGAGTGAAGAAGAAAATGATGTGCATTTGAATTGAAATAAATGCCATTAAAACACCTGGTGTAAATGTTATTTTGCTGACCCCAGAGATTGAGTTTATGACTCAAAATAAACTGGCGTTCTTAGGCCCCGAGTTCTATCCTCCATTAGTGCAAGGACTCATGTTGCATGAAAAGCATATTTTTAAAATATATATTTGTATATATATGTAAAATTCTTATGTTTATACTAATCTCAAAGTTCAATGCACTATAAACATCTGCAGGCTCTTTTTACCCATTCATGTGTTTACAGAGGGAATTTCTCTCATCTTAGGCTTGGGGGTGTTTTTGCAAAATAATGCAAGATATTTCAATTTCCTTTCATCAATTAAGTTCTGCATTCCTGACATCATGCTGACGAACTTCCCCTTCACCTCTACTCCATTTTTAATTATGTTTTCAGTGAAGCTTTGTTTAATATAGAAGAAAGGAATTGTTCATGATTTTCATCAGGAAGATGCACTCTACCTCATGTGGTAGTGTTAAATTTCTTTAACCCAGAAATATCTTGTTTAATACTCCATATTGGCATTTTTCATTGCTACATCGTGTTTTGGTGACTAACAGTCCTTCTTTAGTAGATTGGCTGCATCTTTCTTTTTCTCTGTCACTTCCAGCTGATGAACTCACAGTTTATAGCTGAAAATCTAGTTATACTGCTCTTTGTACTATTAAGCTTAATCCCATTTCTGTTATAGAAGTCATCAAGGTCATCTGATTCTTTCTGTATGTTTTTATAATTTTGATGGTTCGAAGACTTGCTCTACCAGCAAATTTCAGCAGCATGCTCTGATGTTTTATGATCTAGTCTTAAATATCAAAAAGTTCTATTGCAAGACACCCCATAAAAAACCCTTTAGCAGCTGTCATCTAATGATGCAAACACCTTAACACAATCTGTTGTCCTCTTCTGGTTAGTCAATTCTTTATCTTCTCAGTCTCAAGTAATTCTTTTCATATCAGATAGTGTCAAAAATTTTTTGAAGTCCAGATAGGTGAGACGTCTTGCCTTGCTTAGAAGATAAATTGTTAAGGATAGATACCAATAGATGGTATTATCTACTCTAGAATATATTTGGATAGATTTTATTAAGTTTGCTTTGTACTTCTGTGTTCTCTGTACTTCTGTACTTCTTTTATCAAGAATAGTGTAGCCAGCAGACCAGGGCAGTGATTGTTCCCCTGTACTTGTCACTGGCGAGGACACACCTTGAGCGCTGTGCCCAGTTCTGGGCCCCAAAGTACAAGAAAGACATTGAGGTGCTGGAATGAGCCCAGAGAAGGGCAGTGGAGCTGGTGAAGGGTCCAAAGGGTAAGTTCTATGAGGAGTGGCTGAGAGAGCACAGGACTGGGGTTGTTTAGCCTGGAGAAAAGGAGACTCAGGGGTGACCTTATTGCTCTCTGCAACTTCCTGAAAGAAGTTTTCAGCCAGGTGGAGGTCAGCCTCTTCTCCCAGTCAGCCAGTGATAGGACAGAGGACACAGAGTCAAACTGCACCAGTAGAGGTTCAGGTTGAACATCAGAAGGATTTTGTTCACAGAAGATGTTGTTAAACATTGGAATGGACTGCCCAGGAATGTGGTGGAGCCACCATTCCTGGAGGTGTTCAAGAAATGACTGGATGTGACACTTAGAGCCATGGTCTAGTTGACAAGGTGGTGATCAGTCAAAGGCTGGACTTGATGATCTCAGAGGTATTTTCCAACCTAAATGATTCTGTGATTCTGTGCCATTACTCATTCTTAGCTTCAAAATTTATTTTGAAACCTTGCATTCTAAACACATCTAAAAATACTATTGAGATATTATTTATTTCCTCCCTTCTCCTTCCCTTTTGAAATGTAGGAAGGGCATTTGCTATTTTCCATAAATTATCGTCCTGATATACTTAGTAAAAATCCTTGTTCTAGACTCTTCAGATACATGCATTAATGTCTTCAGAATTCTGCAGTGAAGGTTATCTAGACTCAGCTTTGTATATTTTGTAGTCTTTAAATTAATTTAATTTCAGATGTGATAATTCTTCTTCTACAACTTTCTGTCATTGATCATTTTGTTCATTTCAATATCACAACCCTTGCTGAGACCTGAAACAATGGACACAATTTATTTGGGTATCTCTAGGTAAATAATTATAATTTTACTTATTTTTGTGCTGATTTATACCACATTCTACAAAAATGGAGCCAATGTTTTCTTAGCAATTTTTGAATAAGATCTAAAGCTTTACATTTGACACTTCATTAAAGAGTGCAAGGTAATACACTATTTACATATTTGGCTGTTTTGCCACTGTCTTGTTTGTCTGTCTTGTCTATGTATTACCTATATATCATCTACATTATGATCTGAAACTTCATTATTTTTCATGTCCGAATGCTTTATATTACAAGAAGGGCAATGAAAGTGAAGATAAGTAGATCATTCCAAAGAAAAAGAAGCTATATCTGACCAGAAGGAACTTCGCACTTTCAGAGTTGAATAATACACAGATAGAAGAAAAAACAGGTAAAAAGACTCTGAAGACATGCATGTGTTTGGCATTTACAAGAATAGAGCCATCCAGAATGTCAAAGGTCAATCCAAATGACAAGCAATACTACCAGTTGACCAGTTGCCAGATGTTATCAAGCTGAACATACAGTGTGTGTATATATATATATATATATATATGAAGTCCTTGATGAACAGATAAAGTCCATATACTAGAATAAATAATTTCATGAGGATTCTTCTATCAAATACCTTACAGAAGTTTAGAGAGATAGATCAGGATGAGAAGATTAAAAATAGGATAACAGGGAGGTGAAGATTGGAAGTGTTTTGAGTGGTTTTTTTTTTTAAATTTTGTGAACAAATACAATAAAAGTTTTTATAAGGGAGAAATGAGAAAAAACAGATTTCAGAAAGCTTATGGAGTCCCAATTTTAATGCATCAGCACAGCTGGATGAAGCTACTTCTTAAGTTATTAGTATTTTATTTATTAACTTTTGTTTTTCTTCTAAAATAATTTTAGCATTTTTTTACTAAACATCTATTTTTTTTTACTCCTAGTGTAACTTAAGGAGGATATATTTAATTTATAACAATTCCAAAAAGTTCATGAACACAAAGTATTGAGAAGAAAACTTTTTCAGTTTTCATTTTGTGTCATTCTTGGAAGAAGTTATTAACTTAACTTGGTATTATTACTCCTCTGAAAGTTAGAAGTAAGAATGATAACTATTATGACTTCATGACACTTCAAATAATATATCCCTTTTTTTAGTTGCTTATTACTTTACTCAGCTTTAGCATATAACTTCTTTACAAGTCCAAAGCTATATTTAAATTTTTGAAAAAAGTCAGACTGATTCAATGATATCTGATAATGAAGCTAGATTGTTTTTCCATAATGAAATTTATACGCAATCTCATTCAATATTTTCAGCATTTTTATATATTACACTATGAACTTGAGCTTTTAAGAGGCTAAGTTTTGGGAGTTTTTTGTCTCAATATTAAAATCTATCCCTAAGTTTGTTGAAATTGCAACGCACTAAAATACTGCACTTACATAAGAGTGGTAATGACTTTCCATTTTTAGAGAATAAATTCCTCAAATATTTTATTCACATTTTGTGTAGCCCAACATGTGTTTAACTAATATTCTATTGACAATTTCATCTCTTTGTCCAGAAACTGCAATACTCTGGTATTATGTGACCTCTCTTCTGGACATAACAATGCGAGCAGGAAGCTGCCATGTTTGAACACAGAGGAGTGAAAGTTAGATCTGAATAGAGAGAAAAGCACAAAGAAATGTTATTGAGTGTTCTAGGTATCAGCGATGTCAAAAAATAACTGTGAAATTTGCTATAAAATTATCCTGTTCATGCTCTCTCTAAACAATGGTAACATTGCATTTATTTAGTTGTTCAAATTGCAAAGGCTTATTCAGCAGATCAAAATGATACAGTCCTGATGACCGGCCATGTAAGTATCACTAATACAGCATATGATTTAACTTGTGTTGTTTTTTCAGTTTGTTTATTTTGGTTTTGGCTGGGAAATGATCTAGCAAAAAAAAAAAGTAAACCCCCAAAAACTAATATCAAAACCACTATTCATATTGCCAAATATGAACAGTGTACTCAATATGGCACTCAGAAGTTAGAATATATCAGAATAGTACTTTCAGCAGACCCTTAATTCAGTGATAACATTCTAATTACACATTCATGTATTTTTTCTGCACTGGATTCCAATTCGGAATCAAATAAAATGTAAATAAATAAATGAAAGAAAGAAAGAGAAAGAAAGAAAGAAAGAGAAAGTTCATGTGAAGAAATCCAAATAAATAAATAAAGAAAAAATTGAATACATTAATACATATTTTTATTTAATTACACAGAACAAATTTATAAGGTCAGACTTTATTAGAAACTTTTTCATGTTCCGTATTTGCCTCGTGGCCTTACTTACTGCACATTCTTAAAACAGCACCCTGGATACAGAATTGTAAATGGAATTTTTTCTGATGTATATGACTGCATTGTGTAAAAAATTAAAAAAACTTTATTTAATTTGGGAAAAATTGTATTATATTGTGGGCTATCACGATTCCAGTATTAAAAATGGGAAGGTACTACAGAGATTCAGCTCAAAAATATCACAGATTTAGGATATCTAATTTGAGTCTTTAAGGTCTTTATTTTTGAGGAGTGCTTGGAATTACATACTTTTACATATCCAAGCCAAAACTCTCACTGACATAAGGTGTGTCTGGAGACATTCACTCTTCAGTAAAACAGTCTCATGATTTCAGGTAAGAACTCAGATATAGTGAAATCACAAGCAAAATGGTTTTTTCTGTGATATTATCAGGGGGAATTCTATGCTGGAAGTGAATGGAGTCTCCAGCTTTAAAATAAAACGTTCTAACACTATGAAACACTGTTTTTTGCCTTGATTTAACATCAGAGAAGGTCAGTTCTGTACAATGAAGCAAGTAAGGACATTGAAAAGAAAAATATGGCTCTAATGAAAGACTATGTCAGACTTCATAAGTATAGGTACTTGTACAAGAACTGTGATTGCACMTATAGCTTCATTTCATAATTTTCTAGCGATTAAATGAACATTTAATTTTTTGACACCAAAAATGTCCTTTTAATATAATTATGTGGCATATAGTAATTTCCATTGCAGACAGAGGACAGCAAAGATCACCATCTCTACAAAAGGAAACGTATTTAGGTATGTAACACTTTGGAGAAGAAGAAACTGGGGTGTGGGGAAGAACTCTGGAATAAGCATAAGTGGGAGATGCACAGATGGCAGAAGTTCCCAAATGTTCTATGATTCTCTCTGGGCATCTTTTGCTATATAAGTGTGATAACATTTGTTAGAAGGCATGATTAAGGCTTTGTAGGCTCCACAGATGGAATGTAATTTAGTGGAACAACTTGAAAGAAAGAAGATTCAAACATGAAATGTATTCCATGATAGGAATTAGAAGGGGTCAGGTCCAGAGAGGCAACATAGATATAATAATTAGATATTGTTCTGTAAACCTATCTGTGAAAGAAAAGACCTGAACAAGTTCCCTTAACCCAGGGATATCTGCTTTTCTCAAAGGAATATGCAATTTAGAATACATTAGCAGTTCAGAAAACTTATTTAAAGTCATATAGTCAATTGAGTAGGCTATTAGGTTACAGAATTAGGCAAGTTTCCTGTCCTTCCTTTTCCTCCAGCAAAACTTCCACCTTTCAACTTACAGCAAGCCTCATATCCACTTTGCTGTATATGTCAGGTAGGAAGAAAGCACCTCGATGACATAGGTCAGTAAACTTCAGAATGGAAATAAACTTCTATTTCTCTTGACTTCCACTTGAGGGAAATGGAAGAAAGTCATACCAGAAAAACTAATTTACCTTGATGCCATTTCAGAGATTCCTGCATAATATATGCTTGTATGTGTATATTTGAATACATTTGTGTATATATATATATATATGGTCACCTGATAACAGCAAGAAAATATTTGACAAATAGCTGCTAATGTAAAATTTCATAAACTGCAAGAGTTGTCAATAGGACATCAGAATTATTTATCAGCAATATACAGAATATGGTCAATTTTCTCAGATTCATCAGTAGAAGGACTTGGAGTAAATAATTTATGTTGGTTTTTTTATCTATGTTCTTTAAAAGTAGAAATAGCTTGTAGAAAATAGTTTTGTTTTTAATAAGCAAGAAGGATTAGATGCCAACTAAATGAGTGTAGAAGAATGCAAACATAATTACTGATCCTCATTCATGCTGGAAATTTAAGGTCTGAGACAGAACAGCCCATGTAATAGTGATTTCTCACCACACAAGCACTCTCATCAAAACCACCATTTAAGGCTGCTGTCACTTTGACTTGCTGATTTACGAAAAAAAGAACTCTGGGCTACAGTGAGGGCTAATCAGTCATGAAATACCATTTTAAAAAACATATTTTGCTCTTCATAAAGGGAAAAGAAAACTTTTAAATATTCAGCTCTATAATTACAACAGTAAGATTTCTGTTAGTGATTCTTCATTAAATCTGGTTGTAAACTGAGCAGAGACAAAAATATTCCCATCTTGCGGCTGTTTTTTTTGAACTCGAGATGCACTTATGAAGAAAAGAACATACCTTTCTAAAACAAAGGGCAGATTTCCATTTTAAAGAAGACTGACAGAGAGACAAACTCTCATATTTGATGTACAAGTATATTGTGGTCAAAGCTCACTTGCTTGTAGCCTGTTCTTGATAAGGTATTTAGTTTTACTGGCTGGCTTTCTTCAGTGTTTTGTTCCCAGAGCTGTCTCTCCTTTATAAAAATATTTATGTGCCAATTTAAGGCATTCTAAAGTCCATCAGTTGTAGATGTAAGCTTGTATTATGGGACTTTCCTTTACTTTAGTGTGGTTAATGAATATGTTCCCATGACTTTTAAAAGGACTGGTGCCTCAGCACATTCTCAAAATTATGCCATTTGAAGACATTTCCATTTATAATGCGGCTTAAATCTCATTTCCCTCAATATGTGCCCTCACTTAGTCTATTTTAAGGCTCTTCTGAAAAAAAATTTATATCTCAGCTGCTGCTCCTGCTCTTAATGCTTTCCTAGTCTCAGTAAGAGCAGAAATCAACTGATGCCTCACTCTGATACTCATACAGAGACAATATGCAGACACTGCACTATCCTCCATTCCTGGCTGAAGAGCTCTGTCCTGCCATTTCATATTATCTACACACACAGCTGCTGCTTCGTGTGTCTGCTAAAGCTTCATGCCTCACTCTAGTCTCTGTGACTTCACATATTCCCTGTAGGAACTTAGAGTAAGACTGGTAAAGACTCCCTTAATTGCAAGCTGCTGCAGATCCTAATTGGGAAAAAAAGCACGTCACCTGAAACAGTAGTACAGACATAGTCCTGGATGAGTGGAAGAAGGAAAAATAGAAGGGACTATAAAGAAAGGTGAGAAAAGAGATGGAAGCTGTACTATTTGATTGTGTCCTTAACTTGCTGAGTCAGCAGGAGCCAAGAGCTCTGCAGGGGCACACTTAGCCTTAACATTTCTCCATAGAAACCCCATCTGGCCAACTAAATTGCCAGCAATTGAGAAGCCATGCAGGAAGCTGTATCCAGCTATTCTCATTCAGTGTGAAGGTTACTGTGTTGTGGAGGTAGTGGTAGAGGAAATAAGGAAAATATTGCAAGACTATGCCTCTCACATACAGTAAAGGAGAGCATCAAATATGGATCAAATTTGGACTGTTCACTGCTGTTGTTCTTAGATAAATAAAGAATTAGACATTCTGAGAAAATGTAGCTTCTATTTTAGAAAGACCCTTCATCAGGCAAATTTGTGAAGAAAAATCGTCGTGGAGAAAAAAGCTGAAGGAAATTCAATAACCATATTTCACAATAGGATTTGTGTTTCAATTTCAAAATCAAAAGCTTTTACCTGTAATCTTTCTATCAGGTTATCTGAAAGAAATTTCTTGGCGCCTTACTTGGCCTTTGCAAGGACATCTAGATTCAACGTCCATTTAAAAGGCCTAGAAAAACAAAATGCCTTCTCTGGGCCTCTTAACATGGAATGTTCATTCAGATGCAAGTAACTGAGATATAAAACAAAGACAAATGCACAAAAGCATCCAGTAAGTTATGTGGGGAAAGCTCCAGAAGAATACATCAGCACTGGTTTATGTGCTGTAAAACAGCAATTGCACTCTAGCCCTTTAGTTCAGTGTTTCCCAATGAGTAAGGCTGCTCTCACCAGAGAGATGTGCCAGTATTAAAGGTGGAGCACAGAACAGAGTACAGTCCAATGAATGTATTAACTGAGGCTCTGTACCCAGAGTGGCACTGTCAGAAGTAGTAAACCATAGGGAAGAAGATGGTCAAGTACCTCATTGTGAAAAAAAGTGAAATGGGGGAGAAAAGGACAACACGGTGTCCAAGAAAGCTTGGTACCAGGGTTTCTCTCTGCTCAGAGCAAAATATATTAAATAAGCCAATATCTGTTGTTATATAACTTATTTTCCTGGTGCTAGTTGTAGCTTGGTGTTGGCATGTTGTTATCCTGGAGAGCTGAGTTACTCTTAGGTGACTAGGTCTCTTGATGGTGCTTTATTGATCAAGTCTTCACATGGTCTAAGCAGTTTTCAAGGGCATCAGTATTCAGCTTGCCATACAGAATGAGTGATCATTCAGATTCAAAATTATCAGTCCTTTGTGTTTTATGTGAAGTGTTTGAGTTTCAGGAGGAGATCTTCAATTTTAATTTCAGATTAATTTTTTCTTTCACTGATTAAACCTAGTTTTCTATAAGCCTTGCAAAGCTTTGACAACTGGGCATGAAAAAGTTTCCCAGGAGCAAATTAGCTAGTTGTTTATAAGAACACTTACCACCCCATGAGTTTTCTAAATCATCGGTTCCCAGCCAATAAGTCTGGAGATACGCGTCACATCGCCAGTGAAGCAGAGAGCAGAACAGAAACTAATAAACTTCCCTCAAGAATAACACAATGTACTTCATTCTATTAATGAGCAGTTGAAGCTAGATATCAACTTTTTCTGCTACCTTGCATCTATTAAACCAGTACTTGGGGCGGATTTCTACTAGCCTCGGTTAATTTTAAAATTTTTAAAAGTTTTACATAAAGCTTTCCTTTTTTTTTTTTTGGAAAGGATAAAGAAATAGACTATTAACTACATCCTTCCTAGCAATGTAGAAGTACTGACGAATGTTAAGTTACAGTGAGTACTGAAGGAAGTATTACAGAAACTGACTTGCTGCTAAAAGCAAGCAGAAAAAGTAGATTTATTAGCCTGCTTTAGAAACTGCGCTTTCTTATAAATCAGATTTTAATACAGAAAGTATTTCTGTAATTCTCTGCAAAGATCATATATTAAGGATGTATGTTTAGAAAAATACTCCCCCCCCCCATGACTGTAGTAGTAATCTTACTATATTTCTGTCCAGAATTGATAAGGAGTACAAATGTAGACATATTCAATCTGCCTGCTTGCAAAAACTATCTACCAAACAACAGTGTTCTCAATCAGCTAGAATCACTGTCCTTTAAATATTGAATTTGAATATATATGGTTGCTTTGTCTTTTTGCAATGTAGTAACTGTGAGACACTATGCATATTTGAAACAGTATTTCGATTCAATGTACATTTAGGTTACCTTCTGAAGTCTTCAGGACATGTCAGAATGGACTTTAACAGCCATAATTAGGTTTTCTCTTGCTGCCTTCTGCCAATTTAACACAGAGCTCTCTTACTGCAAAGATGGCTTCCTACAATCACACCTGTATCATTTCCTCCCAAAATTTTTGGTGGTAAGACGGGATCAATCATGTGACCTTTGAGCAAAGATCTAACGACAAAACAACCTGTTCTTTCTTTCCATGCCTTTAGGAGTTTGTATGCTATTCTGGTGAGTCCTGGAGGGCTTCCTGGGGAAAGCTGATGAAGACTGACTTTATTCCAAGCTTCAATTCCTCTTGCTCACCAAAGGATGGTGGGAGCAAGCTTGTTCCCCTGTGGACTTTAATGCTATTCCTAATTCATCAACAGATGGCAGTAGAAAACTCCCTACTTTTCTATCATAAGACCAAAGGCCTTACAAATGACCCTAATAATGTCAAAGGAAGAAAAAACATCCAAATCATTGCTGCCTAACACTTATATATATATATATATATGAAAAATGTGCTCTAAACTTTTCAGGGCAATGTGAAAATCTCCTAAGGATTAATTTTATGCTGAGCCTGAATGACCAGAAGCAGCTACTGCTTTTGGAATGACTGCCTTTCCTGTTACCTTCTGGTTTTAAATGATTCTTTTATAGATGTACTTTATTTTTCTAGTTGTGAAAGAATATATTGAATATAGATTATAGCAAATAATTTGCTTTCCCCACAGATAGATTTCTGTGATGAAAAATCYGTTCTCTTATCTCAGTAAAGATTTTTTCAAATGTTATCATAGCAGTGACAGAACAAGTAATTTAGTCAGTAAGTTTTTGAGACATGCCTCACTAGATTTTGTCATTTCATTAATTCCTCCTCCTTCAAATCAAGTAGATGGTATAATAAACTTAGTGAATTCTTTATATAGATCGAAACATTAAGATGCATGGAATATACAGTAGTTTCTTATTCCATTTTTTAAAAGATACTGATATCTTGGCATTGCCAATCAAGGAAAAAGGATTACCATAAAAATTTCTTAGAGGCATTTTCTTCTGTAATGTATAATAGTGGGTGTCTGATATAGGAAAACTCATATTATATAATTCTCTTTTAGCCTCCAGGCACATGAATAAGGCCTAGAGTTCCTGATTTCTATTCCCACTTCTTTCACTAACTTAACTTAATAATTCTTTGCAGTTCACAATTTTCCAGCATTCTTCTTATGGTGAAAGAAACTGATTTCAAAGAGAAGGAAGAAAGGAAGAAGAAATGTCTCTTTCAGGCATTGCTGGAGGGAGTGGCTTACTGTTCTAAACATAATGGCAATGTTTGAATTTGCTGAGCCAATGATTTAAATTGAGGAAGGTTTGAGTGAAATCTTCTTCGAGATGTGAACACTGATTTCCCCTCAATTTAGTGAGTAGATTTTTTTTAGAGTAAACTTTAGACACTGACCATGTGTTGGCTGTGTGAGGGTGCTACTGAGCCCYAGCGCAGTTGGCAAAGGCAAGTGTATGTCCTAGAAGCAGTGCAGAACATTCTGCCTCCGCACACTGCTCTGCAAAAATGTTGGGGGAAAGCCAGCATCGTGTCAAAACCATGAAGACTGAAACCTCACTTTTAAAGCATTTTTGCTTTTTGCTTTCTCACCATTATTTCTCTTTTGGTTCAGGAGTTTTACTGTTTTCTTGTTTTTTTCCCCTCCACTAAGGAAACAGAAAAATCTGCCACGATAGAGTGTTTTGTTTCAATTATCAGAAATATTTATTGATTTGTACTCCTCCTCTTATCTCTTTTTACTATCTAAGTATTGTAAAATTTTCCTATAACTAGGGAAAGGAGACAAATAATGTGGTAAGTATTCAAATTATTTGAAATATATTTTGGCAGTATTTTACTTATGTAACTAGTTTCATGTTGTCATTTTCATACGAAAAATTTTGGAAAAAAAAATGAAAGTAACASTAATTCTTTGGCTATAGGCATAAATAGTGGTGTCGAGCCTGATACTATCTTATTCTTATGAAAAATACAACCCGTATTAAAAAAATGAGGTTTTAGTTCAGGTTTATCTATTTGAGTGAGGACATTGATAACAAGTTTGTTATGTGTTCGCTAAATGTAGATATAAACCAATAATAGAAGATATAATTCAAGAGATAAGTACTCACATCCATAGAAATAGTTCCAGAATCTTCATTTAGTCCTATCATGCTGTCTCTAATATATTATCACATACATTTCTTTCCAGTGGACCCTGGATATTAAATATACACACTGATTTTTTAAGAAGTTAATTCCATGAATGAACAGTGTGTTCAGACTGTTCAGCCTATGCGGCTGCCTATGCTGTGAATAGGTAAAGAAGTCAGAGAATGAAAAACTCATCATGCATTCAGTAGCGTTTTCTCATTGTGGTTTTCTCATGGTAGTGTTAGTATTTGGAAGATAGTAGATTCCTTTGTAAATAAGTTTGAGATATGTTTTAATAAAATGTTATACAATATTATATGTATGACATTGATAGTGTGAAGTTTTTATGTTCTGAACTGAAAAAAAATTCAACAATCCACCAACAAGTGCATCTGCACTGGGAGTATATTCCGGTTGAATACTGAACTGCTACACCTTTAAATTTACATATTTGTTTTGAGGAACTATCAGTGTATGTGCACAGCATAGAGCAGGCCAGAACCCAGCAAACCCTGTCTTCTTATATAAACTCTGCTGTACTGCTTCAGGCACAGGAGTGGATATTCTAAAAATGAATGTATTCAGTGCAATAGAACAGCTAGTAAGAGGATTTCTGATCTTGACTAAGTACCTCACTAATAGTAGCTGTACTGTTTCTGGTATGGCAGGTGATCTACATTACTGTGATCACCCATCTCCAAAGATCTTCGGGTGTCTGAGGAAGGGTAAGACCCTGTTTATTCCACAAGTGGTAATTTTGTAAAATTGTACCAAATGTGTGTGTTGTATGGCTGGCAGTATGACATGAGAACTTGTGGGCAGTGAAGGTCTGGCTTTGCAGTGGATGACTTGGTGTGTACACACATGTGTATGTGTGTGTCTGACTGTGGTGGTGCAGATGTGCAGACAGATCTGTTGCAGTCTTATCCATACTGCCTATAGGTTTGCTTTGGAGTAAATCATCCCCACCTGAATTTTCCCTGAGAGAAAATTAACTGTGACAGTTCAAAAGAGAGCCCAGGAGCAAATTGACACACAAGCAGTGTGAACAGTCGATGAACTGCAGAGTGAAGTGAAATGGAGTGCTAAGTTGTTTGACAGCATGCAAAGGTGACTTAGATCACATGTAGCTTGTCAACTGTATCTCTATGGCAGCAATGTCCTGAGGAGACAAACCCTGAAACACCATTCTCATATCTTGAGTTAACTCTGCAAAGATTCCTGCACAAAGACATGCATACTAGTTTTTTTTTTTTATGTATGCCTTCTCATTTTTGAAGACATTTTGGTGTCAACATCTTTCACTTCTCATATATTTACTCAGCTTTTTATGTTCAAAATACTTTACTTTTCAGTTTTCAATGCAACTCTGATAGAGCACAGAAAAATTAAATGACAATTTACTTCAATTGTGAATTATTATTTCCAGAAGACTGCCTTATTTTCAGACTACTCTTTCTGTGTACTGTGATATAATAAATTTCAAAGTGACTCCCAATAAGTTCTATTATCTCTACTGTATTTTTAGCTTGCCTGTTAATTTTTTTCACAGTTTTTATCCCCAAATCCTACTTTTGTCTAGTTTTAGCCAGGTATTAGAAAATTGTATTTCTCTCTTTACCTTCCCCTTATCCAAACTTCTGTAAGAAATTTTATTTCAGTAGAAGTATCATCAGTATGAGTAATAAATTTTACCAGTATTTGTCTTTTATTGTATAATTTGTAGTTGTTTTTTAAACAGAAACATTTTCGTCATTCACTTTATAGAGATTAGACAGAAAAAATATAAATTAAGTTAACTTTCAGGAACATGCAACTGTAAACCTTCTTTCTTTTTCAATTTCTTTAAGCATAAGAAATCATGTGTCTGTAATGAATTTGAAGTATTTTTGTGTTTTGGAAAGTCCTGTCATTTCAAACTCTGCAAACAGTGTTGAAAGAATATTCCTAGCAGTAGAATATTAATTTTTAGACACTTGAATAGATTATTCATTGTCAGATTCATATTGGACAATCAAAGTGGACTTTAAAGCGGAAATTAAACTCCTGCATTCAAAATAACACTGCAGAATGTCTCTATTAGCATTAGTTCATAATGGAGAAACTCTTATTTTGGATTACCAAGTCTCTGTTACACTGTCTTAAGAGGGAGCAGGAGGGCTTTGGCCAGAGAACAGGCAGGAAAGAGCCGAACCCATAAACTTCCAAACTGCCCTCTTTTGAAATTTCTTTTTTAGTTCAGTGTATCGATGGTATGAAATGATCTCCAAATTCAGACCATAGGCAAAGTGCTTTGTCTGCTATGCTACAGAAATTGCATGTTCTTGTTTGGGTCAGGAAATACCCGCATATGTGGCTGAACAGCCTTTATAGGAAGTATAGGTCTGAGATGTAGGTTTTAAAATCTCTTGATTAGTTGAACCCTTTTCTGGATTTCTATGTAATTTGCTGTGCAAAACAGGACAACTAGCCACTGTTTAAAAAGGCAAATTTTGTTCTGCTCACTAGGTTCTCTCAAGAGATAAGTGTGCTCTGATTGAACAAGACACCMAACATCTCAAAAAAGGACGGCGAGCTCAAACTCAAAGTTGTACTAAGTGTTTCTTTGTTAGATAGCTTTAGAGAGATTTTTGGGCAGCCTGTGTTTAATTTTTTATTTTAAAGAGGTATTAAACATTTTAAATAATTGTGATGTAGCAGTCATTTCCTTTTATGTACTGGGACTCCTAAAACTGATACTCATRGTCGAATATGGCTTTCCAATGCATTCTATTTTTGGTGTCTTTTATGTAAAGAACTGCAGTCAAGAATGGAATTATAACACCCTTCTACTGGAACATGGAAACACAGCCATCTGGCATGTATGTGTTTTATCATTTTGCCAATTTCTTTGCTACAGCCTATTTTAGTACTTGGGAGAACCTTCTTTTACTTGGTGCTTTTGTCAGAGGGAAAAATTAATGCTGAAAGGCATACAGCCTATATTAAAAATATCTCCTTTTCACAATCTACACCATGCTGAATGATTTGGTAAGGATTCAAAATTGCCTATGCTCAGAGATTATTATATAAATATGAAATTTTTATAGAATTGCTGAATTTATTGTCACCTGCATGATTTAATCAATTTCCCAGTACATGTTTTTCCACCCGATTTTTACAATGCAAAAAACTTGCTGTGTCTCAGTGTATTTATGCAGTAACTGTATAACCATGTTTTTAAAGGAAAGACAAGCAGGAAACAATACATTTGGGTTAAGAAGAATCATACTATATTGCAATTGGATTTGGACAGATAGTCAAGAGTTATTCTTTCTTTTTCTCCAAGAGTGCTACTTCTTATGCTTTTTTTTTCACTTTCTTCTCTTTTTTACGGAGTCATAAGTTAATATGCAGTTTACAATTCACTTTTGTGAATTAACACCACTCTGGAGTACTTTTAAATACATTTCTAGTTATTCTATTTGCATTTAATAGAGAAATTGCCATTTTTATCTGTAAATGTGGTGCTAGGTTGGGCCACAACTCAGTAAATGGAAACAGGAATTGCTCCTATTTAAGAATTCCAGGGGTATGTGTCTGGCTCTAGGAAGTCTTAATCGGTTCTGTTCCACACTGGCACTAGATTTGTGAGGATTGTTACTGACAAYTACCAACAACAAATTGAAGTCTTATTTCTCACTCTTATTTTGATTCACCAACTCCAGGCAGATGAAGATGATCCTATTCATCTTACATCTTTGCCTTCTAGAACGGGAAGGAGTTAAAGAATGTGCAACATCCACTTAGTGTTGCATATTCTTGTATTCCTTTAAGTCTCCCTTAMCGCAATGAGTAGGCATCTCACTGAACAAAAAATCTAGTATTTACATGGGGCCTTTTCAAAAAATCACTAAGTAACTCTCAAAAGTAAGAAAGGCAAGGCAAACTAGGGTCAGGAACACTTCAGAACAGGTATGAAAAAAGTACCAGCCTCTGAACTATTGCCCAGAAATTAGCTCCAGTCCACATTTTTAGTATGTTTTAAGTACTTCATACTTTGTTACTCTGGTCACATGAACTATTATTTTCCTTCTATTCTGAAGCTGTATTAGAATTGGCCRTCTTTTCTGCATGTGACATAGAGAGAATGGTGACACAGAGATACAATCAGGGAATTTTTGCATCTACCATTCCCTAGACASGGAACAGATATCTTGCTTCTTACTAGAAATAAAGTGATGAAACCTTGAAAAGCAAGTTGTGGATAAGAATACTGAGAAAGTCCAAAGCAGTGTCAAAGAAATCTGGTGTGTGAAAGCTCATCAGCATCATATCCAAATTCTCTGTGTACTTAACTTCCTTTACCACTTAATAGGGTGAGGAGTTTGGAAGGCTATTTAGCTATCTCCGTTTTGTCAGTTATGCCAATAGATAGGGAATTAAATCAAAGAATTAGCCATAAAATAGATTATAGTCCAAAGAGTCCTCACAGGAAACAGCAGTCAGACAAATAGAAAATTTGCCAATTCTCCTGTTATCCTGTGGGTCAAGGATAGGAAGAGAAATGATAATACCCCATTATAGAAAGCCAGTACTTTCTGACTCTCAGAAAGGAGTTTTAGAAAGATGAGAAGCTAGAGTTGATAAGRCTTTTTGGAACACAGAAGTGACTGACAATCATTCATTTTGCCTTCAGTATAGTACAACACTGGTAATTTTAGCAACATCTGATAGTCTCTGTAGTTAGGAGTATCTAAATATTTTCATTAGAAGCAACATTTGTCAGACATGAAGGCTTTTGCTATTTCAAACTGAGTAAGTATATATTTTTTAAAGTTGTAATGTCTACCATCAGTAATCAAGTTCTTAGTCATCCCACAAAATCCATGAAGTCATTCAGGTCTGAATCGGAAATCTGTGCTGTTGCTGAAATACCTCACTGAATCGTCATGAATTGTCACTGAAAAAAGTTCAGCTACTGGGGAAGACAGGAAGAAAAATTTTTTTAGCACAAGAATAGAATGTSCAATTTTGTTTTCATTTATTCTCTATTGAAGATTTTTTGTTCTGTATATACTACTGCTAAAATAATTTCAGTATCAATTATATAACACCATAATAGATCACCAACTGGTCAGTCTTAAAGCCTTTGAGACAAATCAGCTCAGCAAATCTGGCAAGTTATTTAAATTACATGTCATCAGAGGCTTTATAAGGATAAGTGAAACTGCCATTTTTCTGATACCAATGGCAGCAGGTAAACCTCTCGAGATTGTTTGAAAGATTTGTCAAAAATGTGTTTCCTCAAACAGCAAAAAAAAATCTTTCATAGAAATTCCATAGGTGAATTGAATAAGAACAGCATTTTTTCTTGTAGTTTACAGTGTTATATGAGATATCTGTACATCTCTAATAACAGCAGCAATTATTGTATTAGTATTAAAACATAAAAACTCCCATATTGAGTCAATCATACATTCAATACAGTCTTTATTTCCACTCCAGTGCCACCCTTTCCTCCTTCTCCTTCTCCTTCTCCTTCTCCTTCTCCTTCTCCTTCTCCTTCTCCTTCTCCTTCTCCTTCTCCTTCTCCTTCTCCTTCTCCTTCTCCTNCTCCTTCTCCTTCTCCTTCTCCTTCTCCTTCTCCTCCTTCTTCTTCTCCTTCTCCTCTTCCTCCTATTTCTTCTCTTGGCAGCTTGATCACGTATACTGATATAACTGTAAAAGTTACAATGTGCTTCAGCAAATTATTGTGACTTTTATTTTCTTTCTTTTGTTAATAATTCATAATTGCTCTTAGTAAATCAATAACCTTAAGCCGAAAGAGGCAATTATAATATCTGGAACCACTGTATAAAATAATCAGGACTAACAATAAGACTTTGATTAGCTGTAAGGGTTGCTGTACCAAAGTTCTGTTTTCAATTTTCAAAATACTGTTTTCCATGTACTTTTGTGTTTGCTTGTATGCAAGACACACRTTGCACTTTGCAATCAAGAGAATAAAGGAAAATCAAAGAAATGCCCACCTCACTGTAGTTAAAAAATACTACACATATCACCCACTGCATTTCTGATTGACAGTTCTTGAAACTAAGATTGACAACGTGTAGGATGTAACGAGTGGGAAGACGACTGGAGTGTTCAGCTTATAAAAGAGAGGTCTGCCTTCACAATAGCACTAGAAGTTGTTACAGTCATCTGTTACTGCATTTGAAGRAGAATATGATAAACAGAGCCTAAAAAATCCCCAAAATGATGTAAATGCCTACTTTTTAAAATTATGGATTGTATTTATGGATCCCCACATTCCCTAAATTGCTTTCTCAGGGCAGTGCTGTACTAATGATATTTTTCTTAAGAAGTGAATAGACAAAAACCAGGGGAAGACAGATAGTAATGGCCAGTGAATGGACAGTAACTTGAGACTATGCTCGCAGTACTAAGTAAAAAACAGCCAAGGAATGAAGGTTTTTGAGAACTGAGAGTTTCTGAGGTCAAGTGAAAAGGACTAGCTCATTTCCACACTGGTTAGAGATAACCAGCCTTGCACAGCTTTACCAGACCCACAATACATAGTAAGTACTCCTTTCTGTCTTTTAGCCAAATCTTGAAGGCCCTGAGAGATCACCTTAAATTTACAGGTCTGGGGCATTGTGGCAGGTGGCCTTCCCCCATCTTCATCAAGATTAAAAAGCCGAAACTAATGTGAAAACTATGTTGCAGCTTCCTTGAGAAGCAATTTATATTAGGAAACTTGGAGGATTCTGTTATTAGAAGTTTTGAGGTGTGATGTGGATTTGTGATGAGCGACTGTGTGATTAGTCTGTGAGGACGATGTTTGAGGACTGTGTAAAATATATAGAGGGAAATATGGTGGAAATCTGACAGAGTTTTATCTGCACAGACTTTTGAGATCGGCTCATGAAGAAAACTGTCTTCAAAAGCCTGTGCAGGCCTTGTCTTAAAGAGAGGTATTTGAAGCAGTCTAAAGCACAACTAGGGAAAGAATTACCAATTAAGCAGATGTAGATGAACAGAGGTCTAGTGCTTAAGCAGCCTTCCTGTTTTGTTTATTAGGACAGATGAAACTGCATATACCAGGAGTCAGGAGTGGGTTCTTTCCCTGTAGTGCATGGAGTAAATTAGAATTGACTCATAGGCTAACAACAATGATAATGCACAAGCCTAAAAAAAAGTGACATCCTGACTCAAAGCCACAGAGTTCTGTGTTCTCAAACTTCTTTCCCACTCTCTTTTTCAGGTGGAGAAGTATGCCAATATGTTTCAGTCCTATATTCAGAGCAGATTACTTTACAGGACTCCCATGGATTGGAGAGCTCTATACCATTTATAGTCAATTTTCTAGTTGACCATTCTCTATCCACCTGCCAAGAGGGTGAATCCGTGGTTCTACAGAAGCTCCTTGCTTCCAAACTTGATAGCAGTCATATAGGCAGCTAATGTAGGCAGTATGAATGCTGAACAGCCTCATAATTCCTGGTGTGGGCACAAAGCCAGGATCACAATCTGGCTCTTCAAGACTTGACACATTCTCAGAACACTGTAATACAGTATTGTTATTTATAGAATTTTGGACCTGTTTGAACTTTCTTACTTTTATACCAGAGGATAAAACCTGAAGATATCTTCTATAATCTGTAAGACATGGTGTATCTTTCTCCAAAGTCTRATAATAATTAGAGAGTACAAATTACTCCAGACCTTTCAGACTCATGTCCTATAGCAATGTCATTTTATCCTATGTATTTTGCCAGTTTTCAGCACTAAAGGAAGCTCATTTGATTATTATCTCAGGATTTCTTTTCTATTTCTTTTTATTATACAGAGCAAATATGTCCCTAGATTTAGATATAACACAGCAAATGGGGTAAAATCAGAGACAAGGCATAATAAAAAAAATGCTAGAATAGGATTTATGCCTATTTTGTGTGAAATTGATTATTGGGAATTAAAGGATTAATTTCCCATACATAGCAGAAATTTAATTGGAACAATTATCCTGACACTTTTTAGAATCTTAAAACACATTTTACTCCAAGTTGCGGCAGTGATTATTGCACACTATGTAAGACTGGACTGTGATGTCTTACTGTTGCACAGGACTTTAAAAGTCCTCTTTTGCATGTGAATATTTGTTTTTAAAATATGGTGAAATAGCCAGTTGAAAAGATTCTGAAGAAACCTTCCATGCACATGGATCCTGAAAAAATTTGTAGGCAGTGTGTACTGTTTCTACTTGCTAGCAAGAATCACATATATTTATAAAACAAGCTTGCTATTGTTCACTACTGAAATAAACATGCTGCGTTAGGAAGCATGGCTCTAACCCCTGTTTCTGTCTTGTTTGATTTGAATTAAATTTGACAAGACGTTCAGGCATTGGGGCAAGCAGACAACAGAGAGAAGGAGGACATGAGCTGAGACTGATTGTCCTTTGGTCACCATTCTCAAGAGGACTCATTGTAATGTTTAGTGGAATCACAGCAGAAAGGATGATTCTACGTTCACAGCACCAGCTAGCAACTAACATTTGCAATACCACAGCATAACTTTAATGGGTCTAAGTGACTTTGAAACTTGCTGTCTTGAGTCCAGCAGCAGAAAGAGGGTGCAGGGTAGGAACCTTTCACATCCTTTASTCCCCAGACAGCAATTCAGGGAAAGAGGTTTCAGTGCTTATTTATCTCTGACGAAAGGCCGTTGAGAAAAAAAAAAWATCCTTTTTTTTTTTGCCAGCTTTATCAGTTGGTCTAATGAACAAAATTACTTTTCTCCATAACTTTTGCCCTCTTGTTATACTGCAGGGACCAGAGAAAGAAAGGGGAGAAAGGTTATCTCTTTTATTTRCTTTTCCTTATTCATACAGGTAAGCAGCATATAATCTCAGTTTATTACAAGTGTTCTCAACTATTTCCATAAATCTTTCTTCTGAAGTATGAAAGATATATTTACACTTTTTCTTACTAACAGGTGTTAATGAAGACATGTAATGTGTAAATACTAATGTCACTACTCACAGAAAATTCAAACCTTAAATTCCTGCCCATTCAATTTATTGTGTGCCAATGCAGGAAACAAGGGAACACACGAAACCATTTTCCTCTAAACAGACTACTTATCTTGCTCACTTACCTGAGAGCAGGCAGACACTGAAAGATATTCTTATTAGCAGAGACCAAAAMAAACTGTAAAGCAGAAGCTGGGAAGAAGCTCATCATGGTGGAGTCATGCTCCCATTTCTCCTTTGGAATGGTTCTGTGTACCCACAGGTTGGTCTTAAACTTGTGCCCTAATCTCAGATTTATTACAAAAAGCTGTATCTTATAGACTCTATCCAAAATAATCTCCTAAAAAAAATCCTATATTGACTTTTGGATATGTTTACGTATTGGGGGGCGGGGGCATTTGTCAGGTATTTGCTAACAAGTAGTGAAGATTTATACCTCAGCTGAGAATGGGCTAGATTCCATAATTCTTCATTTTCTGACATTCTAGTATTTGGGAATTTTTAAACAGGTGATTAATTTTTGCAAAGGAAGAATATTATCGTTAATCAGAGTTGGATAAGGTCCATCAAAACACATTGTCAACCCTGCATAGATTTAAACAAAGTTTATGCTTAAAGAATATTAGAATATGCTTGTGCTTGGTAACTTTGGAGAATGCGTCCATTTATCAGTGCAGTGGCCTCTCAGACACACCCAGAAATGGTATAAAATTGTGATAATTTTAAAAATTATTGCTCAGATAGGTACATATTGAATAAGACTGCTATTTAGTAGACTTAATAAAGTACGTTTTATACCTTTAAATTTTTTTCTTTCATTCTGTTGCCTAGCTCAATGAAATATAAGTGATTGAGGACAATGTCCCATTTTYCATTGCCTTATGCATTAGTGCTATTTTTTAATCAAATGAAAGATGAAAGAACTACAAAATTTCAGTCATAGTACAGTCACAGGCTGATGAAAATGTAGCCATCCAAAGTCCATTTAAATATGCATAAAATCATACTCCTTTTTTCCTAGGGCTGCATTATTCCTTCTTTCCCTTTGTTCTTGTATGCCTAACTTTTCACTGTACGATATAATTTAGATATATTTGATCTCAAAGATAACCGAATCTCCTGCTTCAAGTTACCTGCTTGGTTCTAAAAATATCTTTGAAACAAGTCAGTGAATTTCTGAATGGTGTTGGTTCTGTTGAAATCTTAYCAATGAGACCTGAAGTCCTGCCTAATTTCTAAACATCTGTTCCATATGTCTGTATCTTTTTACAGCCCTACCTAAGTTTGTAGGCATTTAAAGATTAGTTGACATCTTGACTGCTTTCACACATTTTAGTGGTATTTGTTTTGGGGACATAATTATCTATTTCATACTTATGTCTCTACCTGACTAGGGCACAGCAAAAGATCTACACACCGAGCACACCAAGATCTACAAGGGCATYTGGAAAAAATGGCCATAATTCTGATCTTTCAGCTTCTAGTGCCATTCAGCTACTTCACAATCACTGGCTGCTTGTAGCACTTTTCAGAGAAATCTGAAAGTTTCCTTTTCATAATTAATAGCATACAAGCTTAATTTTTTTTCAGTTTTAATCCTTCCCAGACAAGAGTCCAGTTCCTTCTTTGTCAGGCTTCTTGCCCTTTCAGCTCTTTCAGAATTCTCTTAAGACATGAGTTTAATTCCCTTGCAGTTAAAGCAGACACAGAACCCACCTCTCCAAATTCCTAGGAAGATGCTCTAATATGAACTATTAAGCCATAGCTAAAAAAGCACTGGTACATCTCCTTTGAAAGAGCCACCATTAGGTRTCCATCTTAGAAGAAGCTGAGACAGATTAGGTCTCAGAGCAGAAAGAATTGCCTAATAGATATGGTGGATTAGACCACTGAGGGATTTTGAAGTTAATATAGGTGTGGTGGGAATTTTCAGAAATGCCACCCCTTCTTCACTGATGAACTAGAGCATCTAAGCCTTGCTTTCTGAGAACTAAATTTTTCCTCACCTCTTCCACAGAGACAACCACCTGTAATTTACATCTATCGGTTTAAAACCATCATCCAGTCCTTGAACCTCTTTTTACATTTTCTTCATTCTTTATTTCCGTTTGAAAGTAATTTGAGCTTGAAGTTTGAGAACAACGTTTTTTTCAACTTACATCACCACAAGATAAAGCCTTTAATGACAACATAATAATTAATTTCTTAATTTTCTTTAAAATGGCAGGAAATATTTCAGTATTCTACAAGTATTCTGCAATACCARACACTTTTCTGATGTTAACATGCTTTTCTTAAGACAAAGAGTAGTAAGTGCAGCTGTCTTTCATTTGAAATCAAAACCAGTTCTTATCTAGCAGGAGGAAAAAGTAGCATTTTCTAAAACTTAAGGTACTTAAAATACCTCAAAGATTAGTAAAAAACACTTAGCTTTTTGAAAAAATAACTTTATTTAAGTGCATTTTAATAGACAAAAGTACCATTGACTAGATCAAATGTTGGTAAAAGCTCCATGAAATTTGAATAATTTTTCCCCTCAGCAGTCAGTATTTCACTCAGCACTAATCTGTAGTGAGCAAAAGAAAATTGCTTCAACATTTCTGGTTATCAGTTCTCCATGGAACAGGAAAGAAAAAGGATGCAATTTGTGCCATTATTTKCTTTTTAGCATAAGAAAAAAAATCGTGGTCTCAGTTAAAGCTGAAGTCTGGGCTTTCCTTCTCTGTTTTATATTCTCTAGTGACTCTTTGCTATTATGCTTCATGTATAAGTGTAAAGGAACATCTTATATTCAGGTACACCACCTACATGGATGGTATACACAAACTGAACAATTTCATAGGGAATTTACTTGATTTTTTCCTTTGTTTTTCTTCTTTAATTATTAATAAGTTCATCTTTTATAAATAGAGTATGCAACAGCTCTCTAAGTATTGTAAAGGGTTACATTTACTGTCTAAAGGTATAGACTTTCAAAATCACTATGTGCCTTGAACCAGTCATAGGCAATTGTTTTCTTCAAAGTAGCTGGCTACCTTTTTCGTTTGTTATGAATAAATTGCTTTCAATAAATTGTACATTTGTCCTATTTTCTGCTGTTCCAGCATTGACAACCCTGGACAATTTCTTTCTTCTTTCAGTCATCTTAAAACTCAATRAGACCTCTATTTATGGCTTGGGTTCAGGAATTTGAATTGCATGCTAACGTGCTTATAGTGTGAGAAAGCTTACTGTTTGACTTTTTAAAAAGACAGAAGGAATTTGTTGTGTTTAATAGGTTTTCAGCAGCCTTAGAAGATAGCATCTTGTTTATCTGATTCTGTGCGTAAAAACCTTTCAAAAAAAGGTGAGTATTACCTGAGCAGCGTTCAGGTAATCATAATCTTAAATCAAGAAATAACAGCACATTTCTTTATGGCAGAACAGACAATTGAATGGCACTGTCTGATTCTACTGTGATGTTATCCCTTTTTAGGTCATTATCTTCAGCAACAGCTTTGCTGCTTTATCAGCTGCAATTTAAAACACAGGTGCTTCTAATGTTCTTTCAAAGGCTTAGCTGATTATATCAAGTAAAGTGAATTTGAGGTTTCGTACAAATAATTCTTGTTACCCGAACAATCAGTCTTTGAAAGATGCAAATCAATATGAAAGTTAGAAATTATGTTCACTATGTACCAATGTTCAGTTTAATAGCAATGTTAGGCCAGGATAAAACCAATATTTTTCTATTGGTACCACTGCACAGTTTTGCTGATGGTACCATTAAGTAACATATGAAAACATGACACTGACTAGAGAAGTMAGACACTAATTCAGGGACTCACATTTTTTTGAGTGTGAAAAAAACTCTCAGTCTTGTGGGGTTATGCCTACAGTGCAGAGCAGATATATGTCTGGCTAATGCTTTTGGCAGCACTTCATAGCCTTCATGGAAATATCTTGGCCAGACCAACTGTCCTAGGCTCATACTACAGTCATTCAGCAGGGCAGCTCTTATTCTTTTCAGCTCCAGAAGATCTTGTACCATGTGGTACTGTCTTTCTACTTCGAAAAGACAAACTGTTGCAGCATCCCTCATGCTTTGGGATTGAGGGATTATCTATGGGGCATTCACAAGTCCGTACCTTCATATATCTCATGTTCTATATTTTGAAATGAAACGGTACGATTTCATTTTAAGATATCAAAAATGAAGGAAAAAAGCAGATATTTTCTTAGGCTACTAGAATTACACCTTTTGTCTTTGACATGGTATTTCTTTAATTGTCCTAGGAAAAAAGCTTAAACTAATTTTTTTAGTAACAACATAACTGGAAATCTTGAAATATTGCTGAGGAGTCTCAGCTGCACCTGAAATGAGATCTGTTTTGAACATCTGAAGTACTAGATAATATAAAGCACTCTGAAAATCATCCAATGAATCAGAATTACATGAAATTTACAGATGTTTCTTAAATGTTGTGTTTCTTTTCACTACCTGACAACTGTTCCTGATCTTTCTTCACATGGGTGTTGTGAAATAACTAAAATACAATTGTGAAAAATTCAATTGATTAATAAAATCTAATAAGTAAATAAATAACTCTCCACTTGTAAAATAAAAGTAAAAAAAAATTGGTCTGCAGTAAATAATTATTTAGATCATTCATGTGAGAGACAGAAGTGAGCTCAATTCATGCTGTATATTGAAGAGCCTCCTTGTTCAACGTGTTACAGTCTCTGTTTCCTGATTCTGGTTTTCCTTCTTAGCAGTTTCCAGTCAGACCAGTACGATTCTCTACTAGGTCGGGTAAGGATGGAATCCATTTTATTTATATTATCCTATATGGTGCTGTGTTTTAGTTTTATGTCCAAAACTGTGTTGATTAATACACCAATGTTTTAACAACTGCTGATTAGTGCTTACACAATGTAAAGAACTTCTCTGTTTCTCACTCTGCCYAGAGAGTGGGCTAGAGGCTGGGAGAGGACAAAATCAGGGCAGGTGACCCCAGTTAAGCAAAGGAATATTGATGACATATGACYTCATGCTCAGCAATAAAACAAGCTTGCGGGGGAGTATTTTTCAGATAGCTGGAGGACTGGCTGGGAATTGAGCTGATGAGAGGCAGTAAGTTCCTTTAAACCACTTGTGTGTTTGTCTTTCTTTTTTTCACCTATTAAATTGCTTGTATCATGATCCATGAAGTTTTTGTTATTTTTTGCCCCTTCTGATTCTCTCTTGTATCCTGCTGGATGGAAGAGTGAGAGGGCAATTGGGTGTGGACTTTGCTGTTGGTCAGCAAGGGGACAACTCACCGTGAATTCTAAGTCATTTGTTCCTGAGTCCATTTTAATAATTCTGTAAGGCTTTGTAGGAGTCTAACGTCTTCTCTGGGCCAAATCCCCTACATATGTGAATCAAAGGTGTTAATCTTTCATAATTTCTTTTATCAGTGATGTGGATGGTACAGGAAAAGCCGATTCTCATCTTTTAATTCATCACTGGGGCTTAATCCAGAGCAGATGAGAGCAGGAAAAATCCCCCTGTTCTCTCCTACTTCTGAGCTGGATGTTAATTTCCTGCATATTTCGGTGTATGCAGAGTCTGATCACACTTGGAGCCTGATAAGAGCATATTTATTGAGGAGAAAAATAGTCAGAAACTTATTAAGTAAACACTATCAAGTAATCAGCAGCATGAACACTGATTCTTGCATGCTTATGACTTTTCCAGACTTGGCAGAATTTGTTTTCATATCTATATCTTTGCCTTGAGCCTCATACCTCCTGCCAAATTTCAAGACCCTGTTCAAAAATAGCCAGGTGCTAGAACATTTTAAAGAAAAGGTGTCAAGAGTATTTTAACACTAGCAAAACAATATACASAATCACAGAATGGGTAAGATTGGAAAGGACCACAGCGGGTCATCTGGTCCAACCTCCCTGGTCAAGCACAGTCGTTATAGAGCACATTGCACAGGATCGTGTCCAGATGGTTCTTGAATATCTCCAGTGAGAGAGACTCCACAACCTCTCTGGRCAACCTGTTCCAGTGCTCAGTCACTCACACAGTAAAGCTTTTTCTCATAATCAGGTGAAAATTCCTGTGCATCAGTTTCTGCCAATTGCCTCTTGTGCTAMTGCTTGACACCACCAGGAAAAGCCTGGCTCGATTCTCCTGACACCCTCCCTTCAGACACTGATAGACATTGATGAGGTCCCCTCTCAGTTGTCTCTTCTTGGGATCGAACAGACCCAACTCTTTCTCAGGCTTTTCTCAAAAGAAACATGCTCCAGTCCCCTAATCAACTGAAGCTCTCCACTGCACCCACCCCAGGAGCTCCATGTCTCTCTCTCTTGTACTGAGAAGCSCAGAACTGGACACAGTGCTTGAGGTGAGGTCTCAATAGGGCTGAATAGAAGGGCAGGATCACCTCCTGTTACCTGCTGTCAGTGCTTTTCCTAATGCACCTCAGGGTATCATTGCCCTTCTTGGCCTCAAGAGCACTGCTGGCTCATGGACAGCTTGTTGTCCACAAGGAAACCCAGATCCTTCCCTGCAGAGCTGCTTTCCAGCAGATCAGCCCCCTGTGCTGGTGCCTGGGGTTATTATTGTCCAGGTGCAGGACCCTGCACTTGCCCTCRTTGAATTTCAGACATTTCTTTCCTGCCCATCTCTCCAACCCATGGACATTATTCTGAAGGGCACCACAGCCCTCTGGGATATCAGCCACTCCTCCCAGCTTTGTGTCATCAGTGAACTTGCTGAGGAGGCATCTACCCCTTCATCCAAGTCATTGATGAATAAGTTAAACAATGCTGGGCTTCATATTGATTCTTGGGGCATGCCACTAGTCACAGGACTCCAACCAGACCCAGAGTCATTGATTACAACCCTCTGGGATTTGCCATTCATCCAGTTCTCAATCTACCTCACTGTCCATTCACCCAGCCCACACTTTCTGAGTTTGCCTATGAGGATGTTSTGAGAGAGAGATTGAAAGCCTTGCTGAAGTCAAGGTAGACAACATCCACTGCTCTCCTCTCATCCCTCCAGATGATTTCTTCATCGTAGAAGGCAATCAGGTTGGCCAAGAATGATTTACCTTTAGTGAATCCGTGCTGACTATTCCTGATCACCTTCTTGTCATCCATTTGGATAGAGTTGGCCTCCAGAATGAGGTGCTCCCATCACCTCTGCAKGAATTGAGGCAAGGCTGACTGGCCAGTTGGCTCCTTGCCCTTTTTGAAGGCTGGGGTGACATTTGCTTTCTTGCAGTCCTCCGGCACCTTTCCTGTTTTCCATGACCTTTTGAAGATGATCATGAGTCACCTCACTACGGTGTCCGYCAGCTCTCTCAGCACTCATGGATGCATCCTGTCAGGGCCCATGGACCTGTGAATGTCAAGTTTGTCTGGGTGTTCTCTAACCTAATGCTCCTTGACCAAGGGAAAGTCTTCTTTCCATCATTCCCTTACCCATATCTCTTGGGTCAGAGATTCCTGAGGGCTGGTCTTGTCAGTGAAGGCTGATTCAAAGAAGGCATTCAGTAACTCTGCCTTCTCTGTTATCAGGGTCCCATTCCATTTAGTGTTGGGGTCACACTATCCTTAGTTCTCATTTTGTTATTTATGTATTTGAAAAAGCCCTTCTTGTTGTCCTAGACATCTTTGGCTAGATTTGAGTCCAGGTGGGCTTTGGTCTTCCTTGTCTTATTTCTACTTTGACAATCTCTCTATACTAATTCCAAGTGGCACGACCCTTCTTCCATCTTCTGTGTACTTCCTGCTTATGCTTGAGTAATGAGAGGTGTTCCTTGTTCCCCTTGCAGGGGATTTGCCTGCCAACCCGGTCAGAAACCTGCTTCCACTCCCTTCCCTCCATTTCTAAGGCCCCCTTCTTTTGCCTGGTGGTGAGAGGCTTCCTGTGAAGTGGATGGCAGGAGCATTTGTCTAAGGCATGGGAGAGTGCGGTTCCTCCAGTCAATCTCTTCCTCAGAGTCCCTAATAACTCTTAGTCTTTCCACTTCATCTCTCAGCTCTGCCACTAGGCTGAGCACATTGTCAACTTGATGGCATTTCACACAGCTGATCTCTCTGCTGCCCTCAGAAAGCACTGCCAGGCTCTGGCACTCCCTGCAGCCTGAGACCTGGATCCCTGCATGCTCTTGCAAGTGCTCCATCTGGGTCGCCRCATCCTTTGTGGTGTGTGTAGAGAAAGCAACTTTTGTCGGAGTGAACACCATACCTGAGTTCTCCCAGTAAGAGGGATGACCACCTGAGCTAATTGCTTGAGCTGGCACATACATAGTCGTTATTTGCCAAAAAAAAACCAAAAAAACTTGCCCCACTTTATTTCCTAAGGAAATTGTGGATCAAAATGTAATCATTTAGCAGACCAATAAGTATCATAAAATATCTTAAGCCAGGAAGCCGCTAAAAACATCAATGCTGGATAATGCTAGCAATCCTGTCAGTTTCGAAAATGACTTCTATGAAATATAATCAACTAATGTTGCAATAACTATTACTCCAGAGATGCTTCTGAAGGCACCAATCTTCACTAGTTTAAGCATAGTAGTGAAGACTTATGCCTGACAATTTGCATCTTTCATATAGAATTTAAATTTTTCTGCCTCACCTGCTCTTACAAGCTTAGATTGTTATCTAATTTTCTATTATGTAAAAAACCAAAATTACTATTCAGTTCAAGAATCAAGGATGTCTTCCTTGTCTGAGAAATATTGAAGTGTCAAGGATCACGCAACTTCCTAAGGCTGAGCACAAATATTCAACTACGGATATTTTTCAGTCTCCTTATACATTTTATTGCACAGTCAGGTAAACAGAAAGTACAGATTTTAAAATGTYCAACACTGAATTAAGTATGCTGCTCATGAGTAATGGATTTTAGAGTTAGCTCCATGAAGAAACTGTGGTGCAGCAATGCTAAATTTTGGTGTCTAATATGCAGATATGTGATTTAAAGGATTAATTGACTATGATTCTTTAAATGATACTAGTTGATTTTAGTGCCAATAAGAGTCACAGAATATTTCCAATATAACATGACATTATATTATAGATAGAAAAAAGTAATTTCTACAAATACATAACAAACTTAAGTTTTAGTCTTGCAAGAAGAGCCACTAGTGTGGATCCATATTCCCATTAAAAAATAAAAAAATCTGATGAAAAGTGTGAAAAATTGTTGTTACATTTATTTATTATTTCAACACAGTACAAACATCTCCTTTGTAGTCTCATTACATTGTGATTAAAGGATGAAAATAGAATTTCATTTGCAAGGTATTAGTTTACAATGAATTTTTTGTAGTTGTCAGGGCAAAACTATAATTACACAGAAATTAATTTTTCTCTTCAGGATATTAAGTGACAATGTATGCATTTGGATGGAAAGGATGGGAATAAGTTCTAAAACCAATGCTCTGAACAACAAGCAGCTGCAACTCAATATATGTAAAAAATAATGAAATCAAGCTGAATAGCGTAAACTTCAGCAAAAAAGTCATCTCTTGAGATGCAATCTTCTTGCAAAGCTCTTGAATGATTAATGGAAACAGTATTTCACTTGTGGTTGTTTTTTGAAGTGGGTCAAGAACACATATGTTTATAACACACACAGAAATGATGTTAAATTTTAAAGCTGTGAGAAATTCACAAGAGCCAGACATATTTAGGATTAAAACTTCGACTATGTCCACAGTACATTCCCCCTGTGCCTTCATAATTGCAATGTTGTTAAGGCTTGAAATCAGTGCTTTTATGTTACAAGTTAAAGATTAATTGGAAGCCTTATCTTTGAATTTTCTTTCTTTCTTGGGTTAAAGGCAAATCATTAAAACAACATTAATGCATTTCCTTTTCCTATATTAATTTCCTTTTATTAATAGTAACAAGAAAAAGGTTAGGA